>CM021108.1:366121521-366154555 GCA_007115665.2 Sequoiadendron giganteum | reverse complement strand
GGCTTCTGTGCTCTGCTCAAGACTTAATCAATTTTTCAATACTCAAATAACATAATGGCTCGATTCCCAATGCAAATGCATATATCTCTTGAAAAGTGCGATTTCCTTAATAATAGGGAATATTAAAAGTTCGAACTTTTTATTCTTTTAATATTTCAATAGTTTCAACTCAAATTTTTAATTACAAAACATAATTAAAAATTGGCCCCCTTTCATGATGGGCGACCCCCTTCAGCGAAATCACTTAAGTTATAATAAAATATTATAACTTTATATTATAATGCTCCACAATTAATATTTAATTAAATCAATTAAATATTAATATCTCTCTCGATATATACCCGATGCACAAACCGCCTGAAGCTGATGAACACTGAAGTGATTCTGAACGCTATCAATCCATACTGCTAAAAATAGCAGGGGTCCCACGCTGAGTGCTGAATAACTGCTAAAAATAGCAACTCGGGCTAGAAGTGTCCGAATGAGCCCGAACGAAAGCCAACTGGTCAAGTATTGCCGACTGAAGCTGAGCCAAGCTCCAACATGACCCTCTATCCAAACTATCTGCCTACGAGGGTCGTATAATAGGCTAATCCTGTGCTTGGAGAGATGTCAACTAGAAGGGGACATGACAGTCCGCCCCTCCTGAAATTGCTTGTCCTGAAGCAATCTCAACTCTGGATGCTGCAAAATATCCTCGCTCTCCCATGTAGCATCCTCCACTGGCAAATCTCTGCATTTCACGAGATATTCCCTGATAGTCCTCCTACACAGCTGTCTCTCTCTGTACTCCAGGATAGACTCAGGTACTAGAACCAACTTTCCCTCATCATCTAAGGGAGGTAGAACGGCAGACGGTACCACACGATGTCCCAACGCCTTCTTGAGGCGTGATACATGAAAAACATTGTGTACCCTGCTCTCTGCCGAAAGCTCAAGCTCATAAGCCACCTCTCCAACACGCCTCAGGATCCGGTAAGGACCGTAATAACGTGGCTTAAGCTTCTCTGACCCACTCTTCCTAAGAGTGGACTGACGGTAGGGCTGCAGCATGAGGTAAACCATGTCACCCACCCCAAAATGCCTCTCCGTCCTCTTCTGATCTGCATATTGCTTTTGCTGATTCTGTGCCTTGGCGATATTCTCCTTGAGAGCCTTCATAGTATCCTGACTCTCCTGCAATAAGTCTCCAGCACTCGACACTCTACTATCACTCAGTAGCAAATCAAGAAAACTCGGCGCCTCATAACCGTACAACGCCATGAAAGGTGACATCTGAATAGTCATATGGAATGTCGTGTTGTAACAATACTCACACAAATGTATCCATTTGACCCATGCCTTCTGCTGCCCTGCAATATAATTTCTAAGGTACCCTTCCACCCACTTATTCACAATCTCCGTCTGCCCATCAGTCTGCGGGTGGTAACTAGTGCTCGGAGTGAGCTCGGTCCCACAAAGTCTGAATACCTCCTGCCAGAAGTGACTCAAGAACCGACTATCCCTGTCGCTCACAATACTCCGAGGCAATCCATGTAGTCTGAACACCTCATGAAAAAATACCTCTGCTATCTGTGTAGCTGTGTAGGTTGTGGTGATCGGAAAGAAGTGGGCATACTTCATAAGCCGATCCACAACTACATATATGCAATCTCGCCCTTGGGCTTTAGGCAAGCCCGTAATGAAGTCCATCGACAGGCATTTCCACTTCCTGTCAGGAATCGGAAGTGGCTGCAATAAACCTGCCGGATACGTGTTCTCCTGCTTGTTCTGCTGACAAACAGGGCACTCATGCACGTACTGAAGAACATCTGCCTTGAGTCCCTTCCATGTGAATCTCTCCCGTATCTGTCTATAGGTTTTGAAATACCCGGGATGTCCTGCAGTCGGTACATCATGAAAGGCTCGCATGATTATGTTCTTCACCTCTGAACCTGAGATCAAATAAATCCTGTTCTTGTAAATGATCAAGTCATTCACAAGTGTATACCTGGTATCAACTGTCGATCCCTCAACAATACTGGAAGCCCAAGTGTCCTTGGCATACTCTGCCACAATCATATGCCTCCAATCCTCTGAAATGTGAATCATAGAGCTCAAGTATGGCTTGCGTGAAAGGGCATCAGCTACTACATTCTGTGTGCCTTTGATATACGAGATATCAAAGTCATAGGCCTGCAATTTACTGACCCACTTCTGTTGACGGTCATTGAGGTCTCGCTGTCCTAAGAAGTGTCTCAAACTGTTATAGTCAGTTTTGATGCAAAATTTGCTGCCAACAAGATACTGCCTGAATTTTGCTAAGGCATGCATGATAGCGAGCATCTCCTTATCATATATGCTATAAAGTCTCTCTGGCCCTCTGAGCTTGCGGCTCTCATACACAATCGGGTGCTTGTCCTGCATAAGCACCGCACCAATGCCCTCACCTGATGCATCGCACTGAAGCTCAAAAGGCTTCGTAAAGTTTGGTAGTGCTAAAACAGGGCATGTAGTCATCAACTCCTTAAACCTCATAAAACATTCCTGTGCCTCAGGAGTCCAACAAAAAGCACCCTTCTTCAATAAATCTGTCATAGGAGCTGCGTGTCGTGAATAACCATTCACGAATCTGCGATAAAACCCACACAAACCTAGAAATCCTCGCAACTGTGTAAGGTTTGCCGGTGTAGGCCAATCAATGATAGCGCGGATCTTTTCAGGATCCATCCGTACTCCCCCTGCACTGATAATGTGACCTAAATATAACAATTCGGTCATTCCCAAATCACATTTGGATTCCTTGGCGTACAAGGACTCCCTCTCCAGAATACTCAACACAATCTCCAAGTGAGCCAAATGCTCCTGCCAAGTCCTGCTGTAAATAAGGATATCATCGAAGAAGACCAATACGAATCTCCTCTGCTGTGAATGAAAAACCTTGTTCATCGTAGACTGAAATGTAGCTGGCGCATTAGTGAGCCCAAATGGCATCACTACAAACTCGAAGTGCCCACAATGACAACGGAAGGCAGTCTTCTCGATGTCCTGCTCACGAACCCTGATCTGATGATATCCTGACCTTAAGTCAATTTTAGTAAAGTAACATGCGCCATGGAGCTCATCAATCAGCTCGTCTATACAAGGTATTGGATACCTGTTTTTGATAGTCCTCTTATTCAGGACTCTGTAATCAATGCACATGCGTAAGGTGCCATCCTTCTTCTTTACCAATACAACTGAAGAAGCGAATGGTGATTTGCTAGGTCTAATGTGACCCATAGCAAGTAACTCCTTTATTGTCTTTTCTATCTCATCCTTCAACCTTTTAGGATGTTTGTAAGGAGTTATCATAACGGGCTTAGCGCCCTCCTCGAGCTCTATAATGTGCTCAATGCCCCTGTCTGGAGGTCTCCCTGGTGGAATATCACTGAATACCTTATCATGCTCGACTCTCAACTGCTGAATGTCGGGATGATACTCAGTCTTCTGCTGTCCCTCCTGTATAGGTGCTAATGTGCACTCGGCAGCCCACTCTACCATGTCATGGCGCATAAGTCTCTCCATCCGACGAAAAGAAATTGTTTTGATGTTGCTATCCCATATTGCTTTTAGGATGTGTGTCTTCCCGTCAACATCAAAGCGGATCTCCATGTCCTTGAGACGAAGAGTGACTTCTTCAAGTGAATGAAGCCACTTCATACCCAAGACCAAATCAATATCTCCCATGTTAACTACATAATAATCAGCCTTGAACTCATAATTGTTCAAGCGTAAGGGGAGATCCTTAATCATGCGTTCACACCTCAACGTGTGCCCGTCGGCTACCTTAACTCTAATCCCTTCGAACTCCTCAGTGATGAGTCCGCGTTTTTCAACAAACCTAGCATCAATGAAATTATGTGTGGCTCCTGTATCAAGAAGGGAAATGACCCTCTGTCCTGCCAACACTCCACGAATCCTGAATGAGCCCTCCTGCTGAATGCTAGATAGGCGTGCCTCCTGTATCTGAAGCTCTGACTCTACCTCTGCCTTAGGCTCTGAAGCCTCTGACTCTGACTCCTCAGAACTCTCCTGCTGTTCGGAATTTTCTGATTCTGAATCCTCGTAGTAAGCCCACATCACTCGATTTGCCTTGCCCTTAGGCCTCAGCGGACAATCATGATTGGCATCATAGGGACCTTTGCAATAGAAGCAAAGCTTCTTCCTACGTAGATCGTTAAGAGCCTCTCGATCCAAGGGTGGTGCTGCTGATTTCCCCTTTGAATCATTTTTAAAATCTGATTTTTCTCTGTTAAAATCAGACTTCTCTCTATTTCTGTTGAAGCCCTTATTATCCCTAAAAGAAGAATTATTTATGGAGTTGAATTTACTAGATGGTGCTGCCAACTCCATATTACGTGCCTTCTTCATCGCTTCCTGTAATGAAGGAGGATCAAAGGCTTTGATCCAACCTCTCAATGCTTCTGTCAGTCCCTCCAAGAAAAGCACTACCAGTCGCCTCTCTGAAATATTCGGAACCATAACTGATAGCTTCTGAAAGTCACCAATATAAGACTCTAGACTGCCACTCTGTCGCAACTGAGCCAAGTCTCTGAAGTAGGATTCCAGATCCTTCCTGTCAAACCGCTTTACTAACCTGTCAACAAACTCCTGATATGACGTGATCCTATCATGCTGGAGTGTCACCATCCCGTGGTGCCACCAGTCGTAAGCTACTCCCTCAAGATGCAGTGTCGCATATCGGATAGCATCTCTCTCAGCCATCGGGCGTAATGTGAAGAATGTATCTAACTTACTAATCCATGCCTGGGCTGTCACCTTGCCACTACCATCGAACATTGCTAGATTGAGTTTGTTTGTAGCATGTTTTAGGTCATTGTTCTGCTGTCTAGATCTCCAATCCTGTTGTCCTCTGCGATATTCTCTCCTCTGTGTAACAAATCGGTCAAAGGAAATCCTCTCTCTGACATCAGGTGGTACTAACTCCCACTCCTCGTTCGTTGCCATAAGTGTATCTACAAACAGCTCCTCATGCTCCTCACCTGCAATAGCCTCATCGGGCTCCTGTCTCACAAAAGTAGGCCTAGTGGGCCTGTCTGCTGTCCGTGAAACAGTCCTAGGTGCTCTCCGGGATCTTGCATCACTCCTGTTATCGTCACGCTGTGGTGACGGTCTCCTCTGTATACCTAACCTCTGGATTGCCACTGCCAATTGCTGTAGCACATCGTTAGACTGCCGTTGGCCTGCTCGTAAGTCTCTGAGAGTGTCTAAAACCTCGACATCGTCCTGATCTCTAGGGTTATCAGGAACCTCTGTTCTCGGAATACCTGTTCCGTCAGCCATGTCTCCCGGCTGCCAGATCGAACCCTGTTGCTTGTCAATCAAGGCTCTCCTGCGAGTATAATACCTGTGAGGCCCAAACTCCTGTGGCTGCATAAGATTGCTAAACCCTCAGGATGGCAGGATTTAGCTCTGATACGACTGTAGAAACCCCTTGTTTCCCCTGTTTCCGTTTCTGACTGTTTTTTGTTTGATTTTGAAGTTTTTGGTTTTTTTGGTGTTTTTGCATAAATATTGAAAATGGCGATTTTGCAAATAAATGATATAAAATCTAAATAAAATATAACAACTCCGGAAATAACAAGATCTATCTCAAATACTGATGCCAGACTATTATTCAATCTTCTGAGACGATTACAATAAAGATCCAGTTATATGCAAATTAAAAAGCAACACTTTATTTGATTAAAAAAACCTGATTTCTCCTTGCAGCAATAAATGAATTTCTGGTAATGGTACGGCTGAGAATGGATGCTCCTTTCTCCCTCTGTCTATCGATTGCAAACTGATACCAATGTTGAGGCGCCACCAAGAATGGAGATAGAAGGCCAAACTGATAGGCGTTTTGCTCAAGATCTGAGGACGGCTTCAAGCTGAAGATGTACGGCTTATCAGCAGATGGTACGGCTGCAGCAGCAGCATTAAATGAAATGTACGGCTTCCCTAATAGCCTCCAGATATCCACAAAAAAACGCCTCAAGGTAAGAGACTCCTCTGTAATGAATTACTACTGAATCCCTGAATGCAAATAACCTCTGAATGCTCTGTAATTTCTTCTGGATGAAGAAATCCCTCTGCCTGGCAATAAATCGGATGATATTTCACACCCTCTGAATCGCACTCACTGGAGATGGCTCGTTCCCCAATGCTTCGAGACTGAAACCCTAGGCTTCTGTGCTCTGCTCAAGACTTAATCAATTTTTCAATACTCAATAACATAAATGGCTCGATTCCCAATGCAAATGCATATATCTCTTGAAAAGTGCGATTTCCTTAATAATAGGGAATATTAAAAGTTCAAACTTTTTATTCTTTTAATATTTCAATAGTTTCAACTCAAATTTTTAATTACAAAATATAATTAAAAATTGGCCCCCTTTCATGATGGGCGACCCCCTTCAGCCAAATCACTTAAGTTATAATAAAATATTATAACTTTATATTATAATGCTCCACAATTAATATTTAATTAAATCAATTAAATATTAATATCTCTCTCGATATATACCCGATGCACAAACCGTCTGAAGCTGATGAACACTGAAGTGATTCTGAACGCTATCAATCCATACTGCTAAAAATAGCAGGGGTCCCACGCTGAGTGTTGAATAATTGCTAAAAATAGCAACTCGGGCTAGAAGTGTCTGAATGAGCCCGAACGAAAGCCAACTGATCAAATACTGCCGACTGAAGCTGAGCCAAGCTCCAACATGACCCTCTATCCAAACTATCAGCCTACGAGGGTCGTATAATAGGCTAATCCTGTGCTCGGAGAGATGTCAACTAGAAGGGGACATGACACATCTTTCAAGTTTTATTTATAATTTTAATTTAATTTTATTGCAAGTAAGTTCTACCAAAAAAAAAAAATTATCTTTCAAGTTTTATTTATGTTTTTAATTTAAATTTTTTAATTTTATCTCTTAACTCTCTAGTTTTGTCTTAATAGGTTGGTTTTATAGTTTTAATTTAAATTTTATTGCAAGTAAGTTCTACAAAAAAAAAAAATTATCTTTCAAGTTTCATTTATATTTTTAATTTAATTTTTTTAATTTTATCTCTTAACTCTACAGTTTTGTCTTAATAGGTTGGTTCATATGCGTCTAAGAGGAATTGGAGCACATACTCCTTCATCCACTCAATATAGTATAATCAACTACACTCAAAAAAGTAAAAGGATTTAGTGTATGTACATTCAAACTTGTGGCTCCTTTCACACAACCAAAGTGGCTACAAGGAAGGGGACACAAGAAAGTGGGATATCAAGCCAAAGCATATTGACTTGGATGCTTTGATTTCCCACCTTGTTGCACTTGATGTTGAAGACGAGCCAACTAGCGAGCATGACAATGCCTATGCTAGTGCTAGTTCTAATGCCAGTGTTAATGGCATTGTTTGTGATTCTTCTAATTTATCAATACCTACATCTAATATGGATGGTGATGGTGATATTTTTGAAGACCCATATGATGATGCTTGATCAATGATGGTTGATTGTTGACGCTTGACATTATTATTTTTTAAAATTTAGTATGTAATATATATCATAACATTTGATTTTGACTAATTGACATTGTAATCTTTTTTATTTTTATGTGTGGTATTCTGAACTTAATTACTGCTGCAAATATGCATATATTTTTTATTTTATTATGCTTTTGTATGGACCAACCCAAAATGAACCCAACCCCAAAAAAAAATTTGACCAAACCCATGAACTGAAACCCACACTCAAACCCAAACCAATACAAGGAGCAATAACTTAGCAATAAAATGTAATGATGAATAAAGGAAAATGAATGAGAAAAAAATGAGTATATTCAACTTGCCTTGACTAGATGCTTAAAATTGGAAGTTCGAAATATGCAACTCAAATTCAAGGCCGTATATCAACTCTTCATTCGGACACATCCTTCAGTAATCCAACCCTGTCAGCTCCTTGCACACAAATATTCAGCTGCTTTGAATAAAAAAGGAAAAGAAGGAAAACCAAGTAGTGTGAAAATAGTTTGAAAGCAAATGAGCAAGTGAAAATAAGGACGTGCTTTTTAAGCAGGACATGCAAGTCTCCACAACCTGATCATGGAATTAGCAGGTTCATGACCCTAGGTTGTAGCCCACACAAGTTGACTTGGACTCAAACTCATTGGTCCAAGCGAGTACCTATTGATTCTCATAACTATGATATATACGATAGGATGAAGTAAATGGAAAGAAAGAATTATGATAGTTTTGATGAATGACCAAGAATAGGTCTTAGGGAGTAGGACATAAAACTCTTTTGATAGCAACATATATTACAAAAGTAATTGGTAAATTATTCGATGTATTAACAATGAGCAATGTGCTCAATAAACAATTTACAAGATTTACAAAATAAGCAAGTTTCTAAAATAGAAACTGCAGATAAGATCAGAAACGATCTTATCACAATATTTACAATAAGATACAATATTGAGCATTAAATAAATAAATAACAAATATTATTTTAATACCCTCTTGTAATGCTCAATCTATCGACTACACCAAGATGCCCCTTGAATTTTACAAACTTATATGGACTGAGCGACTTGGAGAGAATATCCGTTGTCTGCTCCTCTGTCGGAACATACAGCAATTGAACTGATCCGTCTTCAACAAGCTTTCGAATGAAGTGAGAATGAGTTTCCACATGCTTGGTTCTTTCATGGAAGACTAGATTCTAGGCAAGTTTGAGAACTCCCTGATTATCACAGAACAAGGGAGTCGAACTTGCTTGACATATTTGCATATCTGCAAGCATCCGACGAAGCCAAACTACCTCACAAGCTGCTTTAATTGCTCCCCGATACTCTACTTCTATCGAGGAAAGAGCCACTTCTTGCTGCTTCTTACTAGTCCATGTGATTGCACCAGATCCCAAACTAAACACACCCAGATGTTGATTTCCTGTCATCAACCGAACTTGCCCAATCTAAGTCTGTGAAACCACTGAGTCTAGAATCTTGACTCTGAGTGTACAAGAGTCCATACTCAGAAGTGCCCTTCACATAACGCAAGACATGCTTCGCTGCTACCCAATGATCAGCCTTGGGGGTTGTCATGAAGCGTGAAATGTAGCTGACTGCAAAACTGAGGTTAGGTCTAGTGGCAGTGAGATAGATGAGGTGCCCACTAGTTGCCTGAACAATGATTCATCAAAAGCTGGTGAGTCTGACTTAGCTGACATCTTAAGCCCTTTTTCCATGGGTGTGGAGACAAGTTTGCAATCCTGCACTCGGACTTATCCAGTAGACTTCGAGCATATTTGGACTAGGAGATGAAGATACTGCTCTCAGTCTGCCAAACCTCAACACCTAAACAATAATGCAGAAGTACCAAATCTATCATGTCAAATGTGTTGCACAAATCCTGTTTGATCTCGGCGATCAAATGTGTCGAGCTGCGAATAATGATCAAGTCATCCACATAGACAACAAGAATAAGGATATCACTACTAGTATGTTTGACATACAAATTAGAGTCAGATGTACTCCTCTGAAAGCCATGATCTGAAAGGTACTTGTCAATCTTGATATACCAAGCTCGAGGAGCCTATTTCAGGCCATAAAGTGCTTTGACCAATCTACACACCTTGTGTTCTTTACCAACAACCTTGAACCCTGGAGGCTGCGTCATGTAGACTTCTTCCTTCAACTCACCATTGAGGAAAGCACTCAACATCCATCTGATGGACTTTCCAGCCAAACTGGGTTGCTAAGGCAAGGACGAGCCGAATGGTACTCATCTTGGTTGTAGGAGCAAAGGTCTCCTCGTAGTCAATGCCTTCTTTCTATGAGAACCCCCTTGCAACTAGACGAGCTTTGTACTTGTCAAGGGTTCCGTCAGCTTTATATTTCACCTTATACACCCATTTGCAGCTAATGGGCTTCTTCCCTGGAGGAAGATCAGAAAGGACCCAAGTGTGATTCTTCTAAAGACTCTGGTATTCAACCTCCATAGCCTTTTCCCACTCAAGAATTCCTTTAGCCTTTGAATATGTCTGAGGCTCATAGACACTGTGAATGTTGGTCATGAGAGCAAAATTAACTGTATGTTGTTGTTTGCTCTTGTTTCCGGATGATCTCCCCTCAATGAGCTCATCATCATGAAGATCTCCAATAGTCTTAGCCCACACCATTTAGGACTATGAGAAGAAGTACCAACATCAAATGCAGGAGGAGCTGGAACTAGTTGTGGATCTGGAACAGGTTCAACAAGTAGAAAATCAAGATCATCCGGAGGAAAATCAGGTTGAGCATCATCAAAGATAAAATCTGCATCATCCCTCCCATCAGGTAAACCTAACGAAAGACGGACACCCAAATCAGAAGCCTTCAAGGGCTAATCCTCTGAATGTTGAACAGGCGAGGAAAGGTGAAACGGTCCTCGTTCTTCATCAAAGACAACATCCCGACTAAAGGCAAGACGATCAGTGTCTACGTCAATCAACCGGTAAGCCTTATGGTTGTCACTATACCTTGTGAACATAAGCTTTTGACTCTTGGAATCCAACTTAGAGCACTTGGCATCTGGAATCCATACATATGCCAAAGAGCCAAAAAAAATTAAATGACTGATCTTGGGTTTTCGACCAATCCAAACTTCCTCAGGAGTCTTCCCTTTAACGGCATGGGTCGGTGACCGATTAAGGAGATAGACTGCAATGAACACTGTTTCTGCCCAAAATTTGTTAGGAACATTCCTGTGTTGCAACATGGAGCGGGCCATCTCAACAATTGTATGATTGCGCTACTCTACAACACCATTTTGCTGAGGAGTGTAGGGTGTGGTTAACTGGCGTTTAATCCCCCATGTGTATCACAAAAGTTGGAGAATGCAGTAGAACAAAATTCCCCCCCATTATTTGACCTAAAAGTGATTATGCAAGAACCAAACTCTTTTTCTACTAAGGCCTTAAACTTCTGAAATACATTAAACACATCTAATTTTTGTCTAAGAAAATACACCCACATTTTCCTACTGAAATCATCAACAAATAGCAAGAAATATCTACAACCAGTAACAGAAGAAGTATTCATAGGCCCACAAATATCAGCATGAACTAAATGCAGTACCTCAGAAGCTCGCCAAGAGTTTCCATCCGTGAACAGTGTTCGATGTTGTTTCCCGGCCTAACAAGCACCACAAACGCCCTAATGTTGAGTCTGAATGTAAGGTAGCCCAGCTACAAGTCCCTCCCGATCAAGCTGGGAGAGATAGTGCACATTTAAGTGTCCATACCATCGATGCCAAAGACTGGTGCCAGCAAAGTTTCTAGCTGCCATGGCTAACTCCAGAGAATCACCTATGTCCACAAGCTTGTAGAGGCCATGATCCTCTATACCAACAGCTACAGTAGTACGAGTTTCCCAATCAACAATGGAACATTTGTGCACACTGAAAACCACATCTAACTGAGGAGAATGCCGCATGATCTGACTGACTGAGAGAAGGTTGAGTTCCATGCCAAAAACATAGTAGACATTGACAAATATGAGATTCCTCCCGCCAAACTGAATCTAAACAGTGCCCTTACCGACAACTATGTATTATTTGCCTCCTCCAAAAACAACTGAGTCAGTGAACAAAGAGAAATCTGTAAACCAGTCACGCCGATGAGTGAAATGTCGCGAAGCACCTAAATCTATGTACTAGGCAGAGGACTTTACATGGTCTGCAAGTCTTTTAGCCATAAAGGCATAAAAGGCAGATTCCTTTTGCTCAGTGTGCTCGGCAACATGTGCATTCTGCTAAGACCCTCCCTGCTTCTTTTGTTCACAAGCCAAACACTGACGACAATCCTTCTTCATGTGACCAAATTTGTGGCAATAATTAAACTGAATGTTCTTTTTCTTAGTGTTGTCCTAAGGTTGTCCTGAGCCTTTCTGCTGCAAAGGCTGACCTTTCCCTTTGTTCTTAAACTGAGTTTTGGCTGCAAAGGCTTGCTCTGTAGAGGATGACGAACCACTACTACCAAACTGTTGTTTCCAGTGGTCCTGCTGCAGGAGGATGGTACAAAGCTCGGGTAACTTCAAGTCAACATTAGCAGACGTAATGTTGAGAGTCTCTATGAAATATTCATAAGATTTAGATAGGCTTTTTAGAGTGATTACGACCATGTCTTCCTCCTCCATTTTTCGACCAATAGCCTCCAATTGATCTCGAATCTCTTGGATTTTGTTCAGGTGCGCCTGCAAAGTGGTCTTCTCATCCATCATGATAGAAAACAACACATTTTTCAGGAAGAATGCACGGCTTTTGTCGGAGGTTTCATGCAAACCCTTCAGATGGTCCCAAATCTCCTTTGCTGATTTTCCAAGCGGAATCTGAGGTAGCTGATCATCAGTTACTGAAAGTTTAATAAGCATCACTGCTTCACGATTCTACTCATCAAACTTCTCCTGGGATTTATCTATAGTGGTGGGTCGAGTAACATTACCAAGTATCATCTGATCAAGGCAACGATATTCAAAGATTGTCATCATCTGTTGCTTCCAGGTGTTATAATTTTTGCCATTAAATCTTTGACTGCCTTCCAACATAATGTTGGTCAAACTCACCATCTTCACATTTTTTGAGGCACGAAAAACAAGGAACTAAGAAGATGCTAAAGCACGAAACCCGAGGCACAAGTTTCAATACGCTGAGATAGGTATTGCCACAGAAAACAATGCAAATCCACTTGCACAAAATTTGAGGCACGAAAAACGATGCACCTAAAAAAATCAGAGACTAACCGAGTTGAGCTCTGGAAAAACCCAGAAGGAATATGTAATCCAAAAAAATTTATGACCTCAGATGACCGTTCAAAACCCTAATCGGGTTTGCAGAAAGCCCTAGACAGCCATAAATGAACTAGATCAAGCAAAAATAAACTCAAAAAATCGCATCCAGCAGGGAATAAACCACGGCGGAGCTTAGAGCATAGAAACGCAGCCCAAAGTATTCAGAAATTGTGTCCTTTAGGAGATAAAAACGGGCTCTGAAAAGAATAAGTAACCCGTCTGAAACTCGTCCAGAAAACCTACGAGCAATGGACACAAATAAAAGACCAAAAACCACAACTGAAAGAGGTCGTCGAGTGCTTAAAAACCAATGATCTTCACCAAAAAAAATGGCAAAGATTTGCGTCCAAACACGGGAGAACACACGGGCATAAAATCTGAAAACGTGAGCAACACTCAACAAGACAAAACGCGGGTACTAAGAACATAGAAAAATAACCACAAATTTGCAAGAGAAGGGTCGTGATTTTCAGTGAAAAAACTCATGAAAATCTCTTAACCAACAACCCTCGATTTTGAACTATAAACAAAGGCACAAAATTCTTCAGAAAATTTGGAATTTTCAAGAGAGAGGCACCAAAATAATTCCTTGAATTTTTTATTCATTTTTTAGAAAATAAATTCAAACAAAAAAAAAAAATTCAAGATGCCTGCTCTGATACCATATTATGAAAGTAATTGGTAAATTATTCGATGTAATAACAATGAGCAATGTGCTCAATAAATAGTTTACAAGATTTACAAAATAAGCAAGTTTCTAAAATAGAAACTATAGATAAGATCAAAAACGATCTTATGACAATATTTACAATAAGATACAATATTGAGCATTAAATAAATAAATAACAAATATTATTTTAATAACATACTAGGCCAAAATAAACCATATATACAACCAAAGCAAACAAATGCAAGAAACAAAGAAATAGACAAGTGGGGATAAACAAAAAGTAATAATTGTGAAACAAGTACAACTATAAATAGATGTATGAGAGTAGGATCCTACAAAGCTATGGGAGTAGATGAAGAAAAAAACTAGCAACATAAGCCAAATGCAAAAATCATCAAGTGCTTCTACTCTAGAATGCGTTGAAGGAGCCAACAAGTCACCATTGAAGTACCAATACAAATCTAAAAATTCTCATAGAGGAGAGTTGAAGGCCATTAGGATTAAGTTGGATGATCTAAGAATGCAATTGATTCCACCTATAACATCCCCAAATACTCAATGCCAAAGAAATATTGGTGGTAGAAAAGAAACTAGTAATGTGAGCTTGTCTAAGAGATGTACATTGTAAAGAGGTGTCATTAGTGTCTACAACATGAGGAGATACAACCACAACCATTTGAATGGGAGCTAAGGTTTGAGGAGCCTTATCTATAGTAAACCACAAAGATGCTCAATGTATCACCAATCTACCCCCTTCTTTGCATGAATCAATGGTATCCAAAGGGCACTTAACATTCCCAACATCTATGATGGGTTAAAGGAAGGAAATAATTAGTCTAGGAGTTCTTTGGCCACCACAAAGGGATCTATGCCTAAAACTGGCAACCTCACAAGGAAAAAGGGCCAAGCATCTTTGATCAAGGTAGCAAAATAAGGTTGATAGAAAACCAACAAAACCTCTATATAAACAATGATACCTCACACAAATTTCATAGAGTATAGAACATCAAAAAATAAAATACTCCTAAAGTGACCAAAGGCAAAAACAAATTCACTGTGTAAAATATGATGATCAGTCTCAACTCCAAGTTGGTGGGATAACACAATCAACTAGCCAAGATGACCCCTCAAACCATGAGACGATTGATGTTGAAAATAGTTGAGCCAAAGAATGAATGGTCCCACCTACAGCCTACAAGAAATGTTCAACATAGAAAGATAGTTTTGGGTTGAGAGAATGTAGAAGGTCCAAGTGACCTAGATGTAAAGATAGTAAATGTTCTCTTTAATAAATCGATTAAGTACCTCTTTCCTCGGAAGGAGCGACAATGAAGGAATACCTAAAAAAGAGGTATCCTATCCAAGGAAATGTTGATAGACTAGAAAACAAAACAAACTTTGAAAAACCACAAATGCTAACATTTGAAGGAAACCAAAGAGGCAATATCTTCTACAGAATAGAGTGCCAAAAATGGATCCCTACCACAAGACAAGAAAAATTACCCTTAGATCTAAGCCTAAGTACAAACCAAGTGATTTTTTAAGATATCCAATATATCATAACAAGAAAAAATTTGGTTCTTAAGCCCCTCTATAGTGTGCCAAACACTACATGTAGGAACATATCCTTGCAAGTGATGCCCTAAAGGTATATTTTAGGGTTATTTAGGTTGGACTGACAATGAGATTGCAAAAAAAATTCTTAGCAATTATTTGTTAGTGGCACAAAATGCTTTACTTTGTCTTATGTACTTTTATTGCTTTGGTTATAGGGTTCTCTCTTCCAACAACTTTTTGTTGTTAACTAGTGTAAACTCTAGTCCCATTGATCTACTTTTGGCCATCTATAGACACTAATATAATTTCTTTCTTTCTTTCTTTCTTTCTTTCTCTTATCTCTCTTTCTTCTTCTAGTGATTTGTCATTCAATTGTAAATCCAACAAAGGGGTTATTAAAACGTTAGACAAATGACTCTACCTTTATGCTTTGGGAGGCCTCTTGTGAACATATATGTAATTAGACAAAACCCAAATCCTTTCTATACCATTTCTTTTGGTGCCACTCTATTCTCTCATACCATTTTTCTCTCATGTATCACTCTACTTCCATGTATCATGGGATACATCAAAAATTGAGAATTCCTCTTCCATATCATCACTCTTCCACATACCTGTAGGTATATAAGGAGGTGTGGTACATTGGACAATTTGACAATGGAGATATAGGTATATTGAAAGGCAAGAATGATAAGGTTGAAGCAAAGAGGATCTCTTCTAGGAGTGGTAATAGAAAAGCTGAATCCTTCAAACACTTGAAAACCTAAACCTTAATTTTTTTGCAAGTTCGATAATAATCTTGCATGAGAAATTTTGTATGAACATATGACATCAATCCTAGGTACAAACATAGCGGAATACATTTTTTTGGCCTTGAATGCAATTGGAACATTTATCGCTTCAAATGGCATCTGTCAAAGGTGTTAGGCCATGAAGTGAAGCCTTGCAAACAGTGCCCTCTAGATGTCACCCATCAAACAAAGCAAGCTCTTGAGGCCTATTCAAAGGGTAGAGCAAAGAAGACATGGCATGCACACAAATTGGATCAATTTCTTCAAAGGCCAAAGTTGGCCTTTTTGATAAGACAAAACAGCCATAGCAACCTACAAGGAAATCTCAATCTGCACCTGGTTCTATAGCTTGTGAACACAACACTAGGAGGAAAACATTAACATATTTACACCTCACACTATAGCACAAGCACAATTGACTTTAAAGAGTTCAAGGTGGAGAAAAAATGTTCACAAACAAACGAAGAAAGCCATTGGCAATTTTTGGTATTATTCTAGCCAAGTCTCCCTTCTTGCGAGGTATGTTAGACTCCTTGGCTTTGAAGGCTGATATACTAAAGGATGTAGTACAAGATGTGAGCAATGTTGTCAAACATCCCATGATGTGAGCAAAGAATGGTAGCAATGTCATGTCAAATTGGTGGATTGATAAAAGGAACCATACTCCCATTAACTTCCTTGTCAAAGCTTGGCATAGTCTTTTTAAAATCTATGGTTGCATTAAATAGGTTGAAAAGAGAATAGGCAACATTCAAACTATTTGACGAGGTAGGGCCACAAAATGTGGTTTAATTTATTGCAAATAATGTTGTTTATGTTGCTATTGAGACTTTTGATGAAGAAGTATCCCTCTAAGTTTTGGATCCCGTGGATAACAAATTATATTGATCTAACCTTGACATCGGAAAGCTTGAATGAGTTAAGCATGTTTTGGAAAGAACTCGCACAATTACCAATTTTATGTACAATCACACAAGGGTGTTGAGTATGATACAATCACAGAAGGCAAGGAACTTCTTCAACCAAGGGTGACAAGATTTGCTACCAACTTCCTTACATTGTATACTCTTTGTTTGAAGAAAACAAATGTGAAACCAATGTTCATTTCAAATGAGTGGGTTGAGTCTAGCTTTGCCAATCAAATGGATCGAAAGATTGGAAAATTTTGATTTTCAAAAAGTTTTTGAGAAAAGGCATAGTAGATCGTCCAGATTTCAAAGCCTCTAGTTTTTGAAACTAGTTGATTATCAATAGGATGGAGAATAACATGGACAAGTAGATGTCGCCATGAGAAACACTTGATGACAAATGGGTTTGGTAGATGCATTCCCCCTTCATGTATATCGTTAGATACTCTCAATCTAGCAGTGTTCTAGAGAGTCTCATTTTGAAACAATGTAAAAGTCATAAAGGGTCTCTTTAAATAAATAGAGAAATTATTCCCTAGTCCACAGGATTATTCCCTAGTCCACAGGATCTGCACGCAACTATGGCAGAGTTGCCCATATACAAGCAAGCGAGAGGTTTTTTCTCTAGTGTTAATGTCATAGAAGGCAGGGCCACCCTTAAACTAGTTTGTGTAAAGATTTGACAGCATCTCTAAATTGTATGCATATGCATTATAGTTATTAAATTTTACCTAAATCATGCATGAAACTTTCAATTTTTTTAGCAAAGTAGTGAGATTTTCTTGGCAAGGAAGCCAAAAAACTTCTATGGATGGCAATGCACATTTTGAGCTAGCCATGAATTCATCCACTTGTGAGCATGCTTAGTATGTGTTTGACTTTGAACACATACATTCCAAAAAACACAACCATTTGACTCAATAGTGGACGAATGATTTGTGTTCATTCACCACAACCTACACCTTAAAGTAAAGAAAATTCGAGATCAAAAAAAATTGCAATTGTGTATTTCTAAGTTCTAATTATTGTTTTACAAAGCTTTTCAAAGCTAATTTCTATTTTTCTAGAACTTATTCTGTCTAACCCACTAACTTATGCATTCAAGTTAATAATATCAAGTAGCGTCAAAGAAGATCAACCAAATGGGTCACAAATGATAAGGAGGAGCCATTTTTTGATGAGGTCAAACTTCCTATCTTGGGGGGCACTCAGATTGATCTAATTAAGAGAGGTATGGACCCTCAACCTTCATCATCACAATCTGCAGCCCCCTAGTGTAGCATACTTCATAATGGCATAAGGCATCACTTTGTTAACTTTTTTTAAAAACTTTTTGTTGTTTTGTGCTTTGTATATTAACTTTGTACAAAGTAGATTGTGAATGATTTTCAGGTTTGAACTATGTAGTAATGTACCATGCAATGTGCAACTTATTTACCGATCTGAGAATTAATCGAAAAAAACATATTCCAAAATTCATGGTGTAAAATTTCATCTCCTTTCACTCTCTCTATCTCTATGTAATTAAATTTCTTTTAAATATAAAAAACAGCAGTTTTTTTGTCTTCATTTTCTGATTTTTTCTGTATTTTTTGGCTTCCCAAATTTTCCCCTATTAATTGAAAAAAAACGTCATGGATCAAAGATTCCTATATGGATTGATTAACACAGACTTGCAGAAGAAACATCCACATACAACAAATGAGTCTAGACCACAACTTATATCAGAGGAATACTGCCCATATTTCCTCAAAATATTGAAACAATAAGCATTAAAATCCAATGGTAATCGTAGCTCTCAAATGGTATGCTCAATGCCATTTAATATAGTGCTCAATCACAAAAGGGAGTGCAGAAATTAAATTTATATCACTGAAGAAATGTGATAATAGAAATGTCACAAAAGATTAACAGCAATTTCACAATCCAGTTTGTAAATAATGGTCATCCTCTTGGGGGAAACCTGAAGAAAAAGCAATCTCATTAAAGAAAATATAAAAATATTATAAGCTGAGGCATCATATCAACTATTGCTACACTGACTCTAGTAGGGCCCACAAAAACTAAATAAATAACCAACCAAATTCAGGATACAATGCAAAAAAAATTAATGCCCCAGTGTCAATCTTTGGACCATACAGTTAGCAATCCATTCTTCCATGTCGAAATACTAAATAAAAAATACAAACCAGGAGAAATGAAGTTGCACAACAATGCAATTTGAATGGCAGTATTCTGTTTGTCACCAGTAAGCATCCAAAAGTTTATCCCTGCCTTTCTGAGAGTCTCAATTGTATCTGGAACATCATCCTGCATATAAACAAAATCGTCTGAACTTAATGTTGTGACTAACATCATCAGCCAACAGACAACAAAATCACTTTTATTAGAACTACATCAAACTAATTGGCTCAATAGGCATGCAAGAGATAAGGACAAATTGCTATGTTTATGGGTTTTAAACACAGGTTTCAGGGTGCCCTGTGTAAGTTGGCAAACAATATCTACACTATATAAAAACCAAATTTTATCTATTATGATGGTGCAACTATACATATTATTCAACAAAGAATAGAAAATAGAACAATTCTTTTAATGAAATTTTTGTACGTCTACTAAAAGTAGGACATGGACAGACTAATACTATTGCAACTGTGAACGTGTATAAATTCTAACCCTTTTTTGATAATTCCATTTTGGAAACTAAACAACAACTATAAATGACTATGGATGTACATGAAAGTTAACTTGCTTTTTGGCTATTCAATTGAACAAATTAAACAAAAATAATAATACTTCAGGTGTCAAACAGACAATTATAGCCAAAAATTGAACCAATGAACTACAGATTACTAGAAAAATAGCATTGGATTTTAAAAACCTGCAAACGATCTTCAATAGCTGTAGCACCAAGTAGTATAAGATCACGTTCTAACTGTTGGCAAACCTCAGCTACCTTCCACTAAAACACAGAATAAAAACTACATCAGAGATAACCAAACAAAACTTTGCAGCTTTTAAAATAGTCTTAGCAAAAAACAGAGAATAAAAAATCAGAAATTCCAATTCTAAATGAAAATTGGGTTCTATCAAACAATTTAAGAAACAACCATATGTACTATGGTGATATAGTTTGACAGGTAAAGTGGGAACTCAGAAGCACAGTAAAGTTTATCAAACAAAATAAAAACATCTAATATTTATTGCTAAGAGTTATTGCACATGAAAGAAATCAGCCTTCTATAACAAGCATCTTACCTGATTAATTAGTTGCTATTAGATTCGTGTCACTTGTTAAAACCTTGAGATAAATGGAAGTTCTACACAAGTATTAGATCTGCGTGAAAACTGGAAGCATGTATAATAGACTGACTGATTCATGTGACTGAGTGCAATGCATATTGAAATGTTGAGTATTCTCCTTCTCTAGACTGTCAAATTTTCTGCATAAATGCCCACTAGAATGTGTCCCTGAAGATTGAGCTCATAAACAAACTAATCTCCTAACTTATCAACATCTTTGTATTTTAAAGAAAGGCTGATAAAAGTAGGGACTTATATGACTGGAATAGTGATTCCATGTCTAGCAACTTCATATGCACTCATCCAAGTTGCTTCTTCTGCTATTCATTTTTTCCATTTTGGTAAATACTCTCTGTATTCTCCCCTTGTCCTCTTGATCATGCAGGTGTCTATTATAGTTACAACTTCATCCTGTATCTTTTCCGGTAACTTTTGTATCCATTCTTGCTCCAAATCCAAATCTGAAAGTGTATCATTTTCTTCACTTGTTTCAGTGTTTGTCCTTCATGCTAGCAATACAAATCAATAACATTAAATATTGAGGAAATTTCTAGGTAGCTCAACCTCATAGGCATTAGATGAAAACTTTCTCAATATTTTGCACAGCCCTACCATTTTCTATTTCAGGTTGTTGAAGGTTCCTTAAAGAAACCTCTCCTTCCATAGGTGACCCAAAAACTATGTTTCCAATCTAAAATTCTTATTCTTTGCTTTTGAGATCAACATGTGTTTTATATATGATAGTGTTCTTCTCCAAGTTCTTGTTTACTTCATTATGCAATTCATGTAAGTATTCAACAAAATATTCTACTAAAGTCTAAAACACTCCATCTTTCCAAATCATCAATATATGTCAGTTCACCTACTCCCCTCAAGCTGAAGCAATAAACAATCTGAAAACAACTTTGAGGACTTCTATTGGCTGAATTATTGTAGGCAAATTCCACTTGTGCAAATTTTAAATCCCACTTTTTTAGTAAAAAAAACTCAACAAATTCCAATGACTTTTATTTACAACCTCCATTTGCCCATCAACCTCCATTGGTATCTAACTTCTTCCATAAAGTAAGCCAAAAATGACTGACAAATTTTGTATTCCTAAAGAATAATGTAGCCACATGTGTATGTAAAATCCCTTGCTATTTTCAATGAAATTTTTACAAAATTAAAGTTTGACATATTTTCATTTTATCAAACAAATTCATTGCATTGCAAATAGAAAGCAGTATTCAAATGAAATGCTTGAACAGATTTGAGAATCAGACTTATAACTTCATTTCCTTCATATTAGCCTAATATACAATGAGATATAAGCAGAGATACGCTACAAGTTTATGCCTTCTCAGACAAACAATATCAAGAGCAGATTACATAGATTTAGCACTTAAACTGTGCTACAGCAGTACATGCTTTGCCATTAACACCATTTCTGTTCCAAACATAAAAAAACAGCTAATGCAAAACTGATATTTCCAACCTGGAACTCCACACTAGGTCTGTAGTTGTTAACAGCAGTCTTAAGGATGATGGAAACTCTGATGGAAACCCACGTACAACTACAGCAACCTCAGACAACCCCCATACATAGCTCCATACATGCTCAGATTTCATATGAAAGCTCAGCAGGTCCACGAATGAGGAATAATGGCCATGCCTGGGTCCCAAATCACATGCCAGCACCCCCAAAATCTCAAGCACCACTCTCCTGAGTCTCACGCCTGTATAAAGATAACTGTTGGCATTTGAAAATATCTGCAAACTCTTAATCAGAACTGTATATCAGACCCACGCTCACCCTTCTAAACTCCCTGACCATGCCTGGAAGGTTGAGAGATAGTCATGTCCCTTTTTGCAGACTGAAACCAAGCTCAGGAATGGCATCCAGATTGCAATGTAAAAATGGCTTCCAAACTTACACCCAGCTACAAGAAAACCACACGTCTAGCTAGGGTATAAACTGAGAAAGTCTACAGTACATATTAGCCCAACATAAGCTCAGAACAATAACTCTTTAATGGCATCCAACCTAGCCTCTGCTCATGCCCCCAAACTGAGTCAAATCCTCAACTCTTCAACAAGAATTAGATGCATCGTGAACACCAATTTTGTCTCCACAGGAGACTCACAAAATTGCCTTAATCGCACAATTGAAAGACCTGAATGATCTTTCCCAAGAACCAGCTAGGGTGGAATCAATTCACCACCAAAACCGATCTTCTTTGAGAGGGTTTCCAACCTCCCAAAGGCTGAGATGAACCAGGTTCAATCTCGAGAACCACAAGGGTTTCAATAGAGAAATAGAATAACACAACCTCCCCAAATGAGCTCACATAACTTCCTTTTAAACTTTTTTCCCTAGACTCTCCAGAAGCTTCTATTTTAAATTTCACTTTTTAATTTAAACACCCTTTTAGCTTCGAAAATGACCTTTTCATTAAAATAATGATAATTTAACACACAAGGTCCTCATTTAATGCTTCCATGATTTAAAACATTTCATCCCAGTTCCAACAAGCTATAACACTAAGGTGCCTTTTAAATATTTTAATTAATATTTGGCAACCTTAGTAAATTAATTAAAATATAGCCATTAATATATTCTTCTTGCGGAATTGCCGGAATGCGTCAAAAATCGGAAACTAACTTGACTGGAATGATCCTAATGAAGAACGATCACAAACAGAGCCAACCGGGTGACTTTCTATAAATAGAAACTCCCTCCAAGAATCTTGGAGCCCAAACCGGAAGTCGGAAATAACATCCAAAAGCATCTAATAACTCCTCTAAACCATATGAGCTCACTGATAACATCAAATCTCCCTTCTAATCAAGCAGATACAAACCCAAAAAACCATCTCCAACTGCTTGTTTTCAAGCAATGCCAAGGTATCCACAATAGAAACCAACTAAACCCAAGTGCAATCTCAGGGTCCCAAATCAATCTCTACAAATGTGCACCATGTGGTCATTGCACTACTCTGATAAAAACTACTAACGCATCATGCTCCAGTTGTGCTCTCAACTCCTATGATCCGAAAAAGTGAACATCACCAACACCCATATTGAAATACCTGCAAGGGCTATAGTTTGTATCCTAGAAAATCTCTTGCCGAGGCGCCTCAATGAAATCCATATATGAAACCCCACTATCTAACTCAATCTTGAGCAATGGGAAATATACTTTGCTCAAGTCCAAAGAGTAACCCTCAGCAAATCTCCTCACAATGTCCCATAGGTGATACAAATTAGTCCCTAAATGGAGGTTGATAACAACAGTGCCATCCCTGAAATCAAGCATCCTGACAATGCCATCCCGATCATAGACTGATAACCTCTCATTAACACCTAATCGCCAAGTGTCAATATACTCATATCGAGCACACCAACTCATCCAATCAACTACAATCACCGCAATAGCATCTGCAGATATATCTATGAACAACTCGAACTGATTGCAGTATCAATCACTCACACTAGTGGGAGTTGGTAATAACTGCTCAAGCTCTATAAATCCTTCCACAACCTATTGCCAAAATGCATGTAGGTACTCGAAGTCACTATGTCCATAAATTGATGTTGCCATCATCAACGAGGAAATGCTAGGGCAGCAGCTACCACAAATCATCACCCCTGAAAACATAGGAAATGTGAATGTAGGAATGACCAAAGGAACTCCTCCACTAACCACATTACCTCTACAAATCAACACCCACTGAGAATCACTCCACTACTGGGCTAGAGGTATTGACCAATCCATCTGCATGTTATCACTCATTGTCCTCTATAAGCTGATTGGAAAGTGGACAGGGTACCAACTCTGAAGATTTGTCCACCAAACCAATTTTGAATCAACATCTCATCCCTAATAACTGGACCTAGATCCTAAGTCCTATGATTACCTCTAATCATACTCACACACACAACCTCATGGCTGCAACAACAAATGATGACAATCCTATGAAGTCTGAAAATCAGATTTATAATCATCTTAGAATTGCCCCTCCTATCATCAATTGATAAGGTTTCATCAACATTTAAATTCCAAGTGTTATAGTGACAAACACAAGTACACCAATCCATGCAATCTGCTGCTATCATCAATGCAAAGTCTGAAAATTTCATAATCAACACCATAAAACAATGTGTAAGTTGGAGTCCAAAGAACCAAGTCTGAACACCCTTCCTCAATTCGATGCCCATTATTGTTATGCATTTTCATGAAGGTAAAGTAAAATCATTATGAAATATCATACCCACAAACACAATTTCATGCTTAGCCATAAAATTTTGAATATCAACAAGATGAGATACTTTACCAATGTCATCCATAAAAATTTCGTCTACCATCTTATGATGAATGAAATCATATAAGGTCAATGGACTGTTGTTCACAATCATAAAATCAGCACTTGTTTCATACCTTTCACCAACATCTTCATGGATTTCATGCATATCTTCTTCCCATTCAAGATGTTCATCGTTACTTATAGATCCAAGAAGTATATTACAATCATACAAAGACAATAGGCTGTTGTTAACACTCATAGGATCCACATTTCCTTCATTACCTCCAAATATGTCTTCATGGGTTTCATGCAAACCTTCAACCAACGTTGAATGCTCATCATCATCTGTTGATTCATAAGACATATCATGCTGAAATCTGCCCTCATTACCAATTATAACAGCTATCTCATGGCTGCAAGCTGCACCTTCATGTGAGAAATGATCCTCAAGCCGGTTCCAATCTTTATCCACATAGTGAACCTCTCCAATAGGGGAAGTTCTGAAATCATTATGCAACATTCCATCCTTATGGAGTTCATCAATCCCTCCAATAATTTGTTTAATCTCCCAAGTCCTTGCATCATTTTCTTGATCCATGGGTATGGCTGCAATAGGAATAGAATTTTCCACTTGGTATAAAGAAAAGTGAGCCATACTCAATTGTAAGCAAAGATCATCAGCTTCTTTTTCTTTGCCTTCAACATACTTGAAAGCCAAATCCCTCTCCATAAGCAATTGCAAGTAATCTGATTTCATCATTTCCAATGCTTCTTTGATAGAGTACAAGTGGGTATGAGTGACTCCACTTGCAACTCCCTTTTGGCTCTTCTCAATTTGAGTTTTCCAAATGAGATCTTCAACGTATTTATGATTATAATCTACCCTTATTAACACTTGCACAACTTTCTCATCTGTAACCACCAGTTTGTCCTTCAAATCTTGCAATTCTAGAGGTCTTTGATCAAGTAAATCAAGGTTACTTGGGCTGCCATTCGTTAAATTTTCTGATTTGACTTCATGTGTAGGAACCATATCATCATCAAACTCAATTTTTTCACTGGATGATGCATTGCAATCCTCAAACAAAGATGACAGGACAGCGTTACGATTGAATACACTATCCTTAAACAAATTCATCTCCTCCTCACAAGGCTTATCAATGACAATCTCTACTTCTCCAACATAGAGACTCGTGTACACCTCACTTCTAGAAGCAACAAGTGACTCTTTTCCCCCAATGTCCATGGTATTGCTCTGTTGGAAGGAAATGTTGTGGAAGTCATTCTCTTGACAGTTTGTCCCTACATCCTCATCTGCTGATTTAGTGAACTCCAAATCAACAGATTGTTCGCTTTCCTCATTATTGTGAAGTTCAATGTACTCAACTTTGTTAATAGGAGCACTTGAAGAACTAGCTTCATCCTCACTCTTAGAAGCATCATTACAATCACGAACCACTTACACCTCTTGAATCTCTTTTACAACCACCTCATCTGTAATTGTTTGCTCTTCCTCTAATCTCTTCACCATTCTACCTGTGCATTGGTGATTAGGTTCCCTTTTACATGTGTTGGTATACTTGTTTACCTTAGTATATGCTTTCTTTTCTTCAACAAGAAGAGAATCTATCCTTTCAGGATGCTCTAATTACTTAGTTAAATTCCAATCATAGTCTTGAAAGTTTGGATAATTCTGTTAAAAGCTCCTCTGTAGACTAAATTTTTCCCAATAAGATAACCAACACCCTGCTGCAACTCAAAAGACTAAGTGCTGGCCAAAAAGCAAACCAAAAATAAATTAACCTAACTTCCGGATTCAAGGAAATACAAACAACTGGAAACCACTTTTCTGATTAGAATTTTATGCTATGCAAATATGGCCTTAAACCCCACTGGCTGGCAGAATCAATGGCTCTGATACCACTGTAAAATCCCTTGCTATTTCCGATGAAATTTTTACAAAGTTCCAGTTTGACATATGTTCATTTTGTCAAACAAATTCATTGCATTGCAAATAGAAAGCAGTATTCAAATGAAATGCTTGAACAGATTTGAGAATCAGACTTATAACTTCATTTCCTTTATATTAGCCTAATTTACAATGAGATATAAGCAGAGATACACTACAAGTTTATGCCTTCTCAGACAAACAATATCAAGAGCAGATTACATAGATTTAACACTCAAACTGTGCTACAGCAGTACATGCTTTGCCTTTTAACATAATTTCTGTTCTAAACATAACAAAACAGCTAATGCAAAACTGATATTTCCAACCTGGAACTCCACACTAGGTCTGTAGTTGTTAACAGCAGTCTTAAGGATGATGGAAACTCTGATGGCAACCCACGTACAACTACAGCAACCTCAGACAACCCCCATACATAGCTCCATACATGCTCAGATTTCATGTGAAAGTTCAGCAGGTCCACGAATGAGGAATAATGGCCATGCCTGGGTCTCAAATCACATGCCAGCACCCCCCAAAATCTCACGCACCACTCTCCTGAGTCTCATGCCTGTATACAGATAGCTGTTGGCATTTGAAAATATCTGCAAACTCTTAATCAGAACTATATATCAGACCCACATTCACCCTTCTAAACTCCCTGACCATGCCTGGAAGGTTGAGAGATAGTCACGTCCCTTTTTGCAGACTGAAACCAAGCTCAGAAATGGCGTCCAGATTGCAGATGTAAAAATGGCTTCCAAACTCACACCCAGCTACAAGAAAACCACACGTCTAGCTAGGGTATAAACTGAGAGTCTATAATACATATTCGCCCAACATAAGCTTAGAACAATAACTCTTTAATGGCGTCCAAGCTAGCCTTTGCTCATGCCCCCAAACTGAGTCAAACCCTCAACTCTTCAACAAGAATTAGATGCATCATGAACACCAATTTTGCCACCGCAGGAGACTCATAAAATTGCCTTAATCGCACAACTGAAAGATCTAAATGATCTTTCCTAAGAACCAGCTAGGGTGGAATCGTTTCACCACTGAAACTGATATTCTTCGTGAGGATTTCTGTCCTCCCAAAGGTTGAGATGAACCAAGTTCAATCTCGAGAATCACAAGGGTTTCAATAGAGAAATAGAATAACTCAACCTCCCCAAATGAGCTCACATAACTTCCTTTTATACTTTTTTCCCCAAGCTCTCCAAAAGCTTCTATTTTAAAAATTCACTTTCTAATTTAAACACTCTTTTAGCTCCGAAAATGGCTTTTTCATTAAAATAATGATAATTTGACACACAAGGTCCCCACTTAATGCTTCCATGATTTAAAACATTTCATCCCAATTCCGACAAGCTATAACACTAAGGTGCCTTTTAAATATTTTAATTAATATTTGACAACCTTAGTAAATTAATTAAAATATAGCCATTAATATATTCATTTTTGTGGAATTGTCAGAATGCGTCAGAATCGGAAACTAACTGGACTGGAGTGATCCTGATGAAGAATGATGACAAACAAAGCCGACCGAACAACTTTCTATAAATAGAAACTCCCTCCAAGAATCTTAGAGCCCAAACCGGAAGTCGGAAATAACATCTGAAAGCATCTTATAACTCCTCTAAACCATCTGAGCTTACTGGTAACATCAAATTTCTCTTCTGATCAAGCAAATACAAACCCAAAAAACCATCTCCAACTGCAAAGCAAGAGAACCCTAAAATGGGGACATTACAATGTAGTATTATTTGACTTCTTACACACAATAAAATGTGTCATTTTTAAAAATCCATCAACTACAACAAAAATAGAGTTAGTACCTTGTTGCATTCTTGGCAGTCCCAAAACAAAATCCATGCTTACATCCTCCTACAATCTCTCTGCTATAGGCAATGGCTGATGATAAATTTGTATTCAGACTTTTTCCTTTTGCAAGCTGACAAACTCTACAACTCTGTACTATGTTCTTCATATCCAAACTCATCTTTGGCCAATAATAGCCCTCCCACAACTATGCCAATGTTTTATTTGTTCTAAAATGCTCTACAAGACCTCCACTAAGTTTTTCTCTAATCAAGTTCTCCCTCATTAAACCTTTGCGTATACATAACCACTTTCCTTTAAACAATAAACCTTCTTGAATGAAATACTCAAGCCATGTAGTTCTATCCTTTCCAATAGGATTCTTCCATGTTACCCACACCTCTCTAGAATTTGAATCTTCCTCGTATAGTTATCTCATGAAATCAAAACCAACAACATTTACTCTCATCTCATTTAGCAAAAGACACCTTTTGTTCATGCATCGGCTACACAATTTGATTTACCACTCCTATGCCTCAAAACAAATGAATAGCTTGAAGAGCACAAAGATATACTGAGAGGAGGGGCGGGGGGGAATGAATCAGTATATCAACAAATTTTTACCCTCTCAGCTTCATCAACTTTTAAACTTCAACACAATATGAACTATGCAATAAGACACAATATGATCAAGTTGACACCAACAATAGGTTTTGGAGAGCTTGGCTGCTTCGAAGTTTGTGCATTCTGAGGTTGTGAAATACCAGCTGAAGATTGCTAGTGTGGATTGGCTTCATCTAGAAGTCAACGTTGTGCAAATTGGAGAAGTTCGTGAAGGGATTGAAGGAGAAACAGTCATAAATCAAATATCATTCATTGCAGTTTGGAATCAGCATATTCTACCTTTGCTAGGCCGTACACTTTGCTGCTACAGGCCGTACAATCTTCTTGCTGCAGGCCGTACAGTCCATTAATGGAGGCGTCCTCTCCCTAGGTCAAGATGCCTAGCATTTAGTGTTGCTTCCTCTTGTGTTTGGGACGGCTAGGAGATTGGAGTATAATGGCATCATTATTTGGTTGGAGAAACAATTAAAAGTTGCAAAATCATCTTCAGAGAGTTTATATCAGCCTGCTGCTATCTTTTCCAGAATTCTACTAAATTGAGCTTTCCTTTCCGGGTACGAAATGTATGAAAAGAACTCAATTTAATCAATCTGATTTCAAAAATCTGAATGCTCAGTTTATGTTATTCCCAAATAGTAGCTTAGTTTCTTGCTTCAGAAATTGTATATCTCTCTTGTTTTTATTTCCTAGCATCATTATTCAAAAAAAGTAAAAAAAAATGCATGGACCACAAAAACACAAGAAAACACAAAATTCAGAAAATAACCATCAGCAGTGCAAAAATTTCATTGTGGGAGAACAAGGGTTCTTACAGCTTTCACACTACTTGTGTCCATAGTTTAATTGATAGGGACTTCTAGTTGGATCTTCTAGCAGAGATACGGTTGAAAGTGGGTGATTCTTTATGGAAGCAGCCATTGTACTATGAGAAGCAAGCTTTCAGATGTTGGAACTGCCATTGGGTAGGGCACTTGTCTAGATCATGCCCTGGGGAAAAAAAAAAGACCAGGAAAGGCAACTTCATGGTTGAATGCAACCTTGCAGCATTAGCTGCTTGGCAGCTCTTTGGATGATTCTCCATCTAGCAGGAAGATATCTTCAGATATTGGAGAAGATAGGCAGAAGGAAGAGTTGTTGAAGGATGAAGTGAGTAATGGCTAAGGATGTGGTGATGCAAGTGGTTTCTGTTGTGGAGGATCTTCATTCTGGAGTGCCTTTCAAGGGCAAGTCCATCTAATGCTTGGAATTATGATGGGAGGATGTTTTGAAGTATTCAGTGGTCTTCTCAGCAAAGAAGACTGAAAGTTTAGAAAAAGTTAGTGATTCTGCAGTTATATATCCTATATCATATGAAGAGAATTTTCTTTTGGATGGAAGTTTAGAGGGAGAAGGGGAGGAGGATAAGGAAATGGCTTCTTCCAAGTATGAGGGTTCAACAACTGTAGCCAATCAAAATACAAAATATGAGAAAATGTCTGCATCCCAAACGAGATTGAAGTCCCAAAGCAAAAAGGAGATGAGGTTTATTATGTTAAAACAAAAGAGGACGAATTTAATGCTGATGATTTTCTTTGTAAGTCTTTCAAAGAATAATTGTAAGTAGTAACTTTGTTTCTTTCACAGGTGGAGCCCAAATAGAACCCTCGTTAATTTATCTAAAAAAATACTATAGAAGAGGGAAGGTCAACCTTCTCCAACAAATCTCAAATCTCAATGAGGGTGGACAAGGGACAACCATTTCTTCTCACTTTCACCTCAATTCTGACAGTACCATGCATTCTGACTCGGCTGAGAGATTGATCATCATTCATTTGACCCTTCACCATGGCATTACAATGAAAGGATTTATGAGTTTCAGGCAAGATAAAAGGTACAACAAAAAATGATTATCAGGAAAGCTCCCAGCAAAATAAGATATATAAATGGAAGAATAGATTGGGATGCTCGGGAGTAAATCCCTCTCAAAAAAGATTCCTTCCTCCGCAACGCCAACCTCCCTCCCCCTCTCCTTTCTCCTTCTACCCCATCCTCCATTCATGTACCCTCCCTCCTCCTTTTGGTGTTTGTGTCCACATATATATACAAATATAGAGAGGAATATATAGAGTACATGCATTTTGCATACCTCTCTGTCAATCAAAGCACTGTTTGCTTCCTTGTAAATAACAGACCAATCCTTGTATTCATCTTCCTTCAAGTCACGCCAAGCCAGACATAGTGTCCTTAACCCCAATTGTGAGTAATGCTCCACTGCTTCCAATATAGGTCTGGCTTGCTGCTCTGTAAAATTTGTAGCCAGTCAATATATTTGAATAAACACTTTTTACAACTACAAAGAGGAAATATTTATAAAATAATCAGAAGGATTACCATGCAGCCTCAATTTGGCCACTTACATTTACCACAGAATAAACAATGCATAGTCTAAATGGGATAAGAAATAACAAATGTTGCAGAATATTCAAATACAATGCATAGAAAGTTTATAGTTTTTTCTCATGTGCTAGGAAATAATTCTCTAAAACAAATTTATATTTTAAAATATAGTTTGTGTTCAATTTCAGGAATTAATGACTACAAATATATGTATTCAATAGTATTTAATAGTTTTAAATATTGTTTCTTTTTTCTCTAAAAATCCTGAAAGAAATGCAGTTAAAGTTTGAACTTAATAGATTTAATGACTACTGACTACAAATATATGTATTCAATAGTTTTGCCAAGGAACTTATTCAGTATCCTAAAAAGTTTCCAAAAGAATATCTTTCATTTCATTTCATTCATGATAAGAAGTAATATGGTGTATGCCTATTAAGAATCGGCCCCTTTCCCTTTTCACATATAAACAAGCACATGCTAAATGTAAGTGTGTATTGCATACATACTTAATCAAATTGATAGCAGGGAAGTGAATATGTATCATCCTCCTCCTCAGAGAGGATGTTATAGCCATCATAAACATTCTCATGAGAAAACATTATTACAAATAGAACCATTTAACAATTGCTACTTTCGACATTGTATGCTAGCTCCCTAGTTTACTCCACTACAATGTCATGAAGCTATAGATACATAATGACTGTTATTTTTGTGGGCCTTGGACACATCCATAACATTTTTTCTGTCCTAAGACAACGATGCATTAGGAAACAAAGCTGATGGACATTTTCTCTGGATTACATGCTTTGAATCATACCATCAAAACTCGTGAATCAGCAAAATTTGGCAGACTCAATTTTGACTCAGACTTGGTGACTCAGCAAAAACTTGGCAAAGAAAAATAATACTAAATATACATATTAGCCAGCTTATAGAATTAGGTAAATATACATGCCTGTTATCTGCCTACATGTAGTACATCAGTGAAATCATCACTCATCATATGATAATATGTGTTGTACAGTCTAAATCATTTGAAGCCTCCGGTGCCCTTGGATTCATATGGAACTTGTAAAGACCTCAACAATCAAGGATCTATTGCATGTGTTGCTTCCCATCACAGCTATAGTTATTAAAAAGACTCCTTTCATTAAACTAAGGCTCAAATTTCCTGTGGCCAATAGTGTGGGATGGTGTATGTGCACTCCAAGGTTCTGAAATGAATCTGCACCTTGTGTGTTCGGTTGGGTTAATGCCTTCTTAGGATCAAGGAATGCATGAGGATAAATGCTTCTCACCCACGGCTGAAGATTATGTTTTCAGGATAGCAAAAGATCTGATCACTCGAAGACTTTGTAACAATAAAATCTTAGAAAAGATAATTATTGTATGTGCTGTTGGAAAACAACACAACAATGCTGCATACCAACAAAAAATTCTAAAAGGATTGATAATGAATACCATACAAACAGGTGCAAAACACTGTCAACCTCCTTTTGTGCAGAAATCAACAACCAAACAAGAACATACAGAAGCCGGAAGTAGATAATATGATCCAGGTTCCTCCAATAAAGAATTCACACCACCAAGACATCTCAGGTCTTGTTCAGATAACCTCACCATTCCTAAACCTGCTTTTGACACCATATTGAAATAGTACAACACTGAAAAACTACACCATGGTAGAAGCAACATTATATTCCACAAAATTGTATTGTTCAAGGCTTCAAGCATTTTCATTACAACGATATCATGGCTTTATATAAACCATTACATTCTTTAACCATCCAAACCACCTCGAGAATTGACAATATAACTACTAGCTTCTATTTAATAACTATTAATTATTAAAATTTCCAACATCTGGCTTAGATGGCTTATAAACAGAACTTTATCAGGAAT